>JAMAAV010000011.1:0-25587 GCA_023625155.1 Aspergillus sp. B3601
TTATAATAAAATAGTATTTAGCTTATAGTTATAATTAAATTTAATAATATATATATTTCTAAAAGTATTACTATAAATATAATATAAAAAATAGTCATTAAAATATCAGTTAATAGAGTAAACTCCTCTAGTTAACTAGAATTAATATAGTTTAGAAGATATTTATATAAATATTTATATAATTTATTATTTAATTTAAATTTAGTATAATATATAGAATAAACTAAGTATAGTATTTAAGATAATAAGATTAGTATTAGATCTAAATTTAATATTTACTTTAATATTAATTTTTTCTACAGTACTACTATAGTATATAAAAAAATTAGATAAAAGATATTTAATATAAATAATAAATATAAATAAAACTAGAAATCTAGTTAAATTTATAAATAAGAATATAGATATTATCTAAAATATAAATATAATAAACTATTTTATATATAATAAATATTATTATTAGAGAGTATTTTAATTTTAGTATTATAAATATAATTATTATTTAAATATTAATTTTAAAATTAATAATTATTATAATTTTTTTTATAATTAAAGTTTACTTATACTAGCTGGTTTTAATAAGATTCTATAAAAAATCTACTATATAAATATTCTAAAGAATTAATATTAAAATTAGAATTAAATAATAAGTTTTAGCTTAGAGTTTAGTTCTATTATAAATAATAATTTTAGTTTTAGTAGAGATTTTATAAGATATAACTTTAATTATATAACTATTAATAAAATAATTAATATATAAAATAAAATATTAGATTATTTTAAGAATAATATTAATTAGTAGATTATTATTATATATTATTTTAATTATAAAGACTATTATTATAAGTATTATTATTATAGTAGAGTTTAGGACTATTATTTAAATTATTATTATAAGATTTATCTTTATAAAAATTATATTTAATAAATAGGTTTTACTAGAGGTATTCTTTATATTTAAGTTACTTAAAAAATTAAGTAAGTAAAATATTAGTAATAAATTTAGGTATATTTTTTTAGAAATAAGTATTGAAATATTTCTATATTAGCTAACTTAGATTTAATATATTTATATCTTAGTTAATAAGTACTTATTAATATATATTATTAAGTACTAAATAACTTAAGATAATCTTATAAAAATATATTTTTTTAAAAAAAGTAACTAGATTTTTATATATAATAAAATATTATAAAAATTCTAGTTGAAATAATTTAGTCTCTATTAAATATTAAAAAAATATTTATTAAATATTTATATAATTAAAAAGCCTGATAGCTAAGTTATCTAAAATTTAATAAATAACTAATACTTAATTTAAGCTATTATTAATTAATTTAAAAAATTATAGTTATTAATAAAATTAATTTTAAAGTTAAAATAAATAAAGCTAATATTATAATATTTATTAAAGATTTAATAAATAATTAATATTATTAAACTAGTTTTTTTTTTATACTCTAACTTATCTATATAAATTAAATAAGAGTAGAAATAATAAGAGTATATAAAAATATATTTAAGTTTAGTAAAAAAAAAAGAAGCTATAAAAAAATTAAATTAAAGAAATATATAAAAAACTAGAAAGTTATATATTTATAAAACTTAATTTTAAAAGAAAGTAATAATATAATTAATAGAAAAGTATAACTCTATATAATATATTTAAGAATTAAAAGAAAAAGAAATTTAAATATCTAATAAAAACTTATCTATTTTAGATAATAATAATATAGTTAAAAAAAATAAAAGCTTTTAAAAAATCTTTATTTTTAAAGAGATACTAAAAAGATAAATTTTAATAAATTATTTACTATAATTATTCTATATTACTAGAAGTAATTAGGATAATACTTATAAAAAAAGTTATATAAATATAAAAATAAATCTTTATATTTATTTTAAATTAATTAAAACTAGAACTAGGCTATAACTAAACTAATTTTAATAAAAAAAAATAGTATTTTAAAATAATATTTAAAGTTTCTTACTACTATTATTATCTTTACTACTAGTAGTATTATTCTTATTATTATTATTATTAATACTATCTTTATTATTAGTATTATTCTTATTATTACTTATTTTTTTAAAGATAAAAAAAAAGCTAGTTTTATCAAGTTTAATAAAACTAGTACTTAATTTATTATTTATTTAATTTAGAAATCTAAATTCTTTAGTATCTTTATTATTAAATTTAAAAAAAAAGTATACTAGAGTTTTAGAAATAATAAAATTAATTAAAAATTATTTTAAAATTAATTTTTTAATAATATACTACCTCTTAATAGTATATCTATTATTAGATAAATTAATAATTATAGTATAATAAATAAAAATTATTAGAATAAAATTTTTAAAAAAAAATAAACTTAAATTATAATTAAATTAGCTCTAAAAAGTAATTATCGATAGAAAATTAAAAAATAATAAAAAATAATAAAAAATAATAAAAATAAAAGTATATATAAATCTTTATATATTATATTTTTTATATCTAAAAATTATAAGTTCTAGAGGTTTTAATAACTTTAAAAATATAAAACCAGATATTAATAATATATTAAAATATTTATAAATCTTAAGCTACTTCTATAAAAATATTAATATTATTTTATATATAAAGAGAAATTCTCTAAATAGGTACTTATTTATTAAAAAAAAATATTAAAAATTCTAAATAATTTAATAATAATCTTAATATAAAAATAAAAGATTAAAAAAAAATCTCTTTAAAATATAATATAAATTTATAAATTAACTTAGTTTAAATAAAATTTTAAATCTTAAGTCTTTTATATATTTTTTTTAATATTTTTAAATACTAGAATCTTACTACTAGGCTTTTATTAACTAGACTAATTAAAATAAAACTTAAATAAATTAAGATAATTACTTATTTTATATATAATTAACTCTAGTTTTTTAAATAGTAATCTTAATAAATAAAGTATTAATTACTAATATTTTATTAAATATAGTTTAAACAGGCCTTAAACTATAAGATAAATTAGTAATAAGTAAAATTAATAATATAAGATTAAAATATACTAAAACTTTTATAATATAAATAAGTCTTATTCTCTAATAACTTCTTACTATATAAATAAAGCTTAAAATTATTAATCTAATATATATTCTTTAAATTCTTAATAAGAATACAGCTATAAAAATCTAATAATTAATTTAAATTATAAATAATTAAGAAAATTTATACTATATAAGTATTAGAGCCTAAAAATTAAAATAACTAAAATTAATTTTAAATAAATAAATAGCTAAGAAAGAAAATTTATTAAATTTAACTTAATTAATATTATTAATTGTATCTAAAACTCTACTAAAAATAAAGATAATTATTAGAATTTTTTTTTATAAGATAAGAAAGTATTTCTAGTTATCTTAAAAGATTTTAGATAAGATTTAATTAGAATAAAATATAGATAATAAAGATTTAGAATAATAAATTAGCTTTAAATATAATAAAAATAAAAAGATTAATAATAGTAAAAGTTAGAAAACTAAAAAATAAAATTAAATAAATTTTAAAAAACAAATAAATAATAAATAATATAATAGTATTAATATAAATTAAATTTTTTAATTATAATAATATATTTTAATTTTCTTTACTAACTTATTATTATAGAAAATTATATTATTTAAATTTACTAATTTATTATTTAATAATTTCTTCTCTTTTTTAACTCTTATTTAGACTCTTCTTAAATAGAATAAGTATTTTTAATTAGGATTTTTTTTAATAAAATATATTATTTTAAGTTTAATCTTAGTTTATTTAAATTAAATATTATTTATTAAAGTTTCTAAAAACTTAACTCTATTATTTCTTTTTTTTTAATTTTTAAATATTATTTAGATTATTAGTAACTAGTAATATAATAAATCTTTATATTTTTAAATTTTATAATAGCTAGATTATTTTATATTTATATTTTTTTTTATTTTTTATAAATTAACTAATACTAATAAGCTTTTTTCTTAAAAATTTTAAAGCTACTAAGAAGACTTCTTAAATATTAAATAAAATTATATAAATATAAGTAATAAAATTATAGACTATCTAAATAAATAACTAATTAAATAAGAAAAAATATAATTTTTTATAATTCTTTATATTAATAAATAATAATATCAGAGCTTCTAATATATAATTAATAATAATAATATTTATTAGTTTTATTTTTAGATAGTATTACTACTAATATTTTAGTAGTATCTATATAGAGCCCTAGATAGCTAATAAATTTAAAAAATAATAATATCTAAAGTCAGTCTTCAGGCTGTACTTCAGTACTTCAGAAGCTTTAATATTTACTAAACTTAGGTTGTTATCACAAGAGTATATTCTATATTCTCTATTATCTAATTTAAATTTATAAAGTATAAAAAGCTTTCTAGTAATTCTTATCTTTACTAACTTATAAAATTTCATATTATTAAAAATAAATATTTTTCTAATAATTTTAATTATTATAAAATTAAATATATTATTAATAAATACTATATATATAAAGAATAAAACTATACTTAATATCTATAATATTTTATATATTAGGCCGGCTATAGACCTTATAATAATTAATAATTAGATTAGCTAGATAGACTCTAAGATTATAAAGATTTAATTATTAAGTATAAAAATTATTAATTATTATTTTTTATATTTTATTATTTTATCTAATTCTATATATTTTTTCTATATTTTTTCTATATTATATTTAAGAGATCTTCTATCTTAATTTAATGCTATTCCTATTCTAGACTAGTCCCGGCTAGTTAGTTATTCTGATACAGCAGTCTTCTACTCCGCCAATTCCTTAATAGTTCTTATTCCTCAACAATTTTACCTTCTTTATACGAATCATCAAAATGACGACTACCAAGTCGTTTTACACCAGTATTCCTATACTGTATTAACATCACTTTATAGTTGCTAGATCCTTGGCGCTGAACCGGTGCCTTACATAGATACTTCTAATTAGTAGAATATACTATCACTATTATAAGATAGTAATCTTAATAAATTAATAAAGTATTAAATCAGTTTAATTAATAGAATCTAGAAAGCAGAACTAAAGCTATTTATCAGAATAATATAAACCTGTTAGTATATAAATATAATAAACAGCGGGAGGTCTTCAGTATGTGTCAATAGGCGACAACCGGTCATATCGCGACATATTATTCTCTAAATCTACTAGCTATCTAGATCTTTATATAGTTACTACTAAAATATCAGCAGTAGTACTGACTAATAGTAGAACTAATAGATATCAACGCCACTGATTACGTATCGGGGGCTCCGATATTGTTGTCCACCACTGCAAAGAACTGCAGAGAATCACACGAGATAAACACCACAAATACTCAACATGATATAAAGTTACTATTGATGACACTGGCCATGGCCTATTATACAGAAAACAGAAAAGAAGTAACAAAAATAAACCAAAAGCTTATTTCTTTTTCTTGGCACTTCGAGACTCTAAAAAGACAGTTAGTATTATTAAAAGAGAGAAATTGGCAAGATAGAAAAGTGACGGCTTTACCTGCAGCAGTTCGTTTCTTTTTCGGTCTTCCCTTCCCTCTCAATTTCGCACTGATTTAAAATGTAAGTAGAGTGTACCTTCACCGCACCAGAATAGACTCACATCTGGATAGCCTCTTCTCTGTCGTCTTCGGCCTCGTCAAAAGTCGTCAGACCCAGCGAGTTGCATGTTGTTCGTAGATCTCGGAAAGAGACAACTTTCTTCGGATACCATGATGCCAACGCTGGACCTCGTAGTCTCTGTCGCAAAACCTTGTTGCCCAGCCGTAGCCCATCCGGATTGAAGTTCAAGGAAAACACTCGGCATTGAACCTGTTTCATTAACCCGTTAGATTCAAAAACTGTAATGATATAAAAAGACAGGAATACGGCCACAAGATACCTTTGCTAAGTCCAATAACCGGCTGCACTGCCCCGCCATCTTGGGGTAAAGGTGATTAATTCGTGGTTCAGCGAAGTTGCTAATTATTAGATCTCAGAAACTGATAGACAAGGGCTGTTATCTGAAGCTCACGTGATGTCATCACACTGACTTGCCGAGCTCACTTTTAGGGATGCATTCTGATTCAGCAGCTGCACCCCACCCTGTCTTACCAATTATTATGGATAAGAAGCGCAAGTCAGTCTTTTCATCGCATCATGGTGATTCAGTACTGACAAGGACGAAGGTTAACACCCCCCCCAGAAATGAGACACTCGCCAGCGCTGACTTTGGACTAGAAAAACCATCTTCTTCATAGTTCCAATACGGCTCCTTTGCAGGGATTTCTATCAGACACAGATTTTGACAACGATGTACAAATAATTTTCAATATAATCGACAAAATTACCGCAACATCTGAAGATAGTGTCGCTAATCCCAGCTCGGACATTTTGAAAGCCGCCAATGACTTTAGTCAAGCTCTACGGCGTGCGTCTACTCCCAACAAACCAACTACAAATCTCTGTCATGATCGCGATATACCGACAAGTTTATCATCAAGTTCTAGCCTGCCCCCATTGCCCCGAATTATCGACGAGAAACTTGAAAGAGCGGTTTTTACACACCCGGGAGTGAGCAAAGATCCAAAAATAAGTTATGATAGGCTTGAAGTCCTTGGCGACGCATATATAGAGCTCATAGCTACAAAACTCATCTGGAACAAATTCCAGCAGATACCATCTGGCCGGATTTCACAGATTAGGGAGCTTCTGGTAAAGAATGAGACTCTGGCCGAATATACTACAGAGTATGGGATTGACAAAAGAGCCTCAGTTCCACATGATTATTCAAGCCAGCCGAAGCGGTGGACCAAAACGAAAGGGGATATCTTCGAGGCCTACGTGGCTGCTGTTGTACTATCACATCCTAATGGATATGATATTGCTGAAAAATGGCTCTCACAACTATGGTCCTCCAAACTTGCAACCATTGAGGAATCGCATGCACACTCGCAGGCCAAGGAAGATCTCGCCAAAAAAATAATGGGAAAAGGCGTCAAACTGAAATACATTGATGAAAGAAAGCCCCTACAGCACGAAGGAGGTATGCAAACTTTTTTTATCGGTGTTTACCTCACGGGTTGGGGATGGACCAATAAACACCTTGGATCTGGCCAGGGGTCAAACAAAACAATTGCTGGGAATAAGGCAGCTCAACAGGCTCTAGAAAATGGCGGTTTAATCAAGGATATTGTCGCATCCAAGCTCATGCATGGGACAGGCAGGCCGTAGGATTTACGTTTTGACGGACGATCACCCCTCGTCGTCGTACGAGCATAGATAGATATGTACCGGCCATATTTTGTTGTGAGTCTGAGAGCTGGATCGTGGGAAAAGAACAGTACTACGGATTAATTTTATTTGTGAATATATGGAGAGAAACATAGCGTCGGTTAAATGCTCCGGGTTAATCCAGTACCTGGGGTACTTGGCCGGGGCGCGTCGCATCGCACTAAGAGTAGATTAGGCAAGGTAACTATATGGGCATCCATTACCTAGATGAATAACCAAACAGACCAAACAGTTTCCGGGCAGCCTCGATGTGTCTTTTCTTTTGCTGGGCAGGGCCAGTGCAGGATGGCTGGACGACGGTCGATGGTACTATGTACTGAGGTAGATAGTATTGTCCAAATCCATTTAAGCTTTTTTGCTGTGTACTTTGAATACAGTGGAGAGTACGTACTGTACCTGCAGCCCGTTCTGGCACGGATGATTCAGCATTGTTGCCACACCTAACTATTAACGAACTACCAGTGGCTGGAAAACGAGCCCAACCAAAACCTGTAATTTGATGATTTTTCGAGACAGCTTACCGGAGCAACGGTTCGGACATCGGAGGGTATACTGCTCTACACATACAGAGTACGTGGTGCTGTACGTACTACTCTGTAAGTGGGTCGGCATTTGGAAACCAGTGTGGCATATTTACGGTAGGGCTCGACCTGGCCAACTCGATTACTCGAACATCCCCAGTTAGGTGCCGAAGCCGCTTCTCTTTCCTTCAAATCGACACGGACGCCACAGATGGATTGGGAGCGTACAAGGAGGTTTGTTTGCCTACTTCGCGGTTCTTATATCCCATGTGCTGAACATTATGTTTGCTACAGATTTGATGATCACCGTGGTGGAGAGAGTTATCGCCCAGGAAGCTCTCGAGGATATACTCGTCGCAGCAGGTCTCCCCCCCGGATACGCTCACCCCCTAATCGCCTTGTTGCCGATACATGGGCGCCATCTACTGGACGGCCATATACTCGCCCGAGGACCCGTTCACCGCCTCCATATAGGCGTCATTCACGAAGTCCGCAGCTGTATAACAGGGATACTGGTGTTGGTTCGTATTCGAAGACGTACGTCCCACGGCGATTCTCACCTCGTCGGGATGTGAGACCCAGATCTCCTGCGTCATCTTCAAGACGGCCAAGGTCTCCCTTCGGGGAAGATCGTTCTCGTGATGCTGGATGGAACCAGAGTACCTCAACTTGTAGGCCGCCAAGGGACTCTTCGGCCGGAGGCCGCGATTATGGGCACTATAGAAAGGAGCGCTACCCGCCTTCTGCTGGTCGACACACGCGATCTGGGTCACCACTAAGACGTGGACCATCATTCGAAGACGATCACCGCCCACAGACGACAGCTCGTGCTCGGAGCCCTTTTTATAAGGGCCGTAGAGACGCTACTACCAACCGATATCTAGGGCCAAGGCGACGGTCCCAATCCCCAAATGATATCCACACCAAGCGACCATCTGCCCCTGGGTCTATGTCCAACTCAAGGCGGTCGTCTCCCAGCGACAATAAGAACAATACCCCTTCAAGAGGCAATAGAAGCCGGTCACCACCTGCCAGCCATCCCCTGGGCCGTCGTCGCTCTAGAGACTGGGGAGTCTCGCTAGCCCAGAATGACCCCACGCCCTCAACAAAAAGTAACTTGACCACTCCGGAAGGCAGGATCGATTCACCAACTGGGGAGCAAATGTTTCGGAAGTCACTGCCCAGTAACGACGATACGAGGCCATCTCCACTACCTGGAATACAGGGTAGGTCAAATCACATCAAAGCGTCATATCCGAGTAATGCTCCGAGTCAGCCAAAGGCATTCACAAATAAACGCAACCACAAATCACCTCCACCAGGACCGCCACATGGCCCAAAGACCCTCGCATCGCATCCTCGCGCGTCGAACATTTCCCTTTTGTCTGCCCCGACGAGGCCACGCGGAAACTCAACTCTGAAAGACAGTGGTTGGACAACAACGCCGATACGCCGTGGGCCTGCACCTGCTGGGTCACATGGAACGCCCACTGCCCCTCGAAGCAATCAATTAGCAGCTCTTGGTGTCGAACCACAACGCGCCCGTTCCTGCCATCATAACAGTGTTTCCAGTACCTCGTCCTCTCACACTCCAAGATACTCCAGGTTTTTTGTAGGTCTCAATACCATCATTCCGGGAGGTAGACTCCATCCATTAGAGCTTGACAGTATGACGGAAAAGCGCCTTTCTCAGCTTGACGCCGATAGGGATCGACTTTTCGAACAGATTTCAGAGAACCAAAAGCTGAAGCGTGCTGGGTTAAGGGATTGGGATAAGCTTGACCGGGAGAGCTCTATTTGTGCTTTGAAAAGTGAACTTGCTGAAGGACATTTACAATGTATCACTGACACTGAAGGTACACTTGGCAGGGCATTGTTTTGATACTTCATTACCGTTTAATAACATTAATATTTTCAACCACCTGCCGGTTCATGCCAACATGCAATTTCTTTTGTAGAAATTAGCTCTGACCGGGTTTGTTCTTAATGCGGTCCAATCGAGTATTCGTGAGCTTTTGATTTTTGAAACCCAGATGAACTTAGGAATAGAGCTTTACCCGAAACTTTTCAAATAAAAAGCTGTTATTATTGCTATACAGGAATTCTGTACATGCGATCAGAAATTAAATCGCATCAGTTGTACTAGTCGTGCCTGCATTAGCCCCCTACGTAGTTACACTAGTAACTAGTTACCTTACGTACCAGGTCAGAAATCCAGAAGCTTGGGAAATGCGGCGTCCACGAAATGTGGGGCGCACCCAATCCGTCTGGCGCGGTCGCGCATCTTGAACTCCGAGAGGCTTCGTGTCAACATTTATCTCTCCTTCGCAGACCTAAATGAAATTGACTCTTCACGAAATTTAATGAACGATTCAACTGCCGAGTAACGCAATTACTCTCGGATCAGCCTCTGTACTCATTACTTCATCGACAGCAACCTAAATTACCTGCTCTTGCGCACTTGTCGTTGCCCTCAAAGCAAACATCACAATAAAGCACGATGAATATTTTCAGGTTACTGGGTGAGTGCAGTCAAATTGTTGGTACTAGCGGTCTCTGACGAAGTAACAGCCGATTTCTCCCATCTTGCTTCTATCTTTGTTCTGCTACAGAAGATGAAGTCCTCCAGCGTGCGTGCGCCCATTTGAAGTTTGCTACACATAAACTAATCATATATCTCAGAGCTGCTCAGGGTTGTCTTTTAAGTCACAAGCCTTGTATTTGATGGTGTTCGCGACTCGTTATCTTGGTAGGTTTTAGGGCATCAAATCCATGACCCTTCTTGAGACAGCTAATCCAGGACACTAGATTTGTTTTGGGCATTTACCGACTCGCTATACAATACGACCTTTAAAATATTATTTATCGGCTCGTCGGGTTACATTATTTACCTTATGCTCAATGATTATCGACCTACGCATGATCCGAACCTGGACACGTTTAAGGTGCAATACTTGCTTGCCTCGAGCGCAACCCTCGCACTTTTCTTCACACATGACTATAGTATCTCGGAGGTGAGTCAATTTCCTTTTTAGTACCCGGCTGATGTTGACTGTTCGCAGATTCTCTGGACTTTCTCGATTTGGCTAGAGTCCGTGGCAATCCTCCCCCAGCTTTTCATGCTTCAACGCACTGGAGAGGCGGATACTATAACCACCCATTATTTATTCGCATTAGGGCTATATAGGGCCCTTTATATTCCAAACTGGATATACCGGTACTTTTCAGAAGGCCATTTGGACCCCGTTTCTGTTGTAGCGGGCGTCATTCAGACCCTGCTATATTCCGACTTTTTCTACATTTACTACACGAAGTAGGTTTAACTCTTCCTATATGATACACCAAATGATTGACCTGCATGCCAGGATAATGAAAGGCAAGAAATTTTCTCTTCCCGTCTAAAAAAAAAGCCTGGCCCGCCGGAGGGTTATATACGTACATTCGTATGAGCATCTTGCTTTACGTACAAAAAAAATTTCCTGTGCTTCTGGAACCTGTCGGGAGACTAATGGCTACGACATCTTGCATGAGAAGACCTGGCTCGAAAAGGCAGAGCCGAAAGATAATACTCTTCTGAAAATAATATCCTCGCCGGTCATTGTGTGCCACCCCAATGGTATGTGTCAGTGGGGACAGCAGTCAGAGGTACTATTCCTGGTTATATGTACTATATGATGGAACTCAAATCAATGGGAATTATTTGACCACCTTGCATTGCAGCCTTTACTTAAAGTGAGACCCCAACACTAGGACAATAAAGGTAAAGGTAACGTTTAAAAGAAAAGATTGTTTTATAATGATAGGGGAGTTAGAATGGCGATATTTGAGCGTCGAGGTATCGGCGCTGATCGGTGTTCATTCTTAAGCCGAGAAGACACCGCATTATACCGACCAAATCGAAACCGGCTTCCCTCTTTAGTGTGGTAAAAATGGGGAACTGTATCTGTGATCACAAATTCCCTTCCACTGCTGCGAAAACGCATTGGGTTTCATGAAACAAGGGTCAGCAAGAGAAATCTCGGTGGGTGGATGATCCCTGTGTACTGGAATATCCGGTGTTATAATTAATCTGAAGCGACGGCATTGGAAGGTCATTATGGAAGGGATTCAAGTTTGTGGAAACCGAGCCTGGAAGCTGACCAAGTACTCCACCGCTAACTGATCGCATGTGCCCGATACTCAAGCTTGCGTGCCGATGAGACTTGCGACCCGGGTCTATCCAGTTGTTTTGCTGGTGAAAACACTCCATCTGGGTTCTTTCCAGAGAAGCCGGCCCAGCAATGGCTGACTGGCGCCTGGATACTGGTGGCGAGGGAAGTTTTGGAGAGCGCGAGGATATTTTGAGGGGAGGCGAGCCTCTTCTTGAGTTAGGGGGTGTCACACGCGTGCCTCCCCGGCGGATTTGGCAAGTCGGGCATATTTTCACGAAACGGGATATCAGCTCTTTGGGAACCCTTTGGGGAAGTGAAGTCAGCCGGGTGTTCAAGTTGGACCTGCTTCTGTCGCGAGATGCTGGATCAACTCCAGCTGCCATCAGTTACGTACCATGAGTATATTTGCCGGACTTGAGCAGAAGTTTTATCCCGACCTCCATGTTGACATTGTTGGTGTGCTTTTGTGAGTATCTTGAACAGCTTTTCTCTAACGGCGACAGGCTTGCCCTCATGACAAATCATCCGCCCGCACTAGATGGGACAATAAATACTATTAGCCTGGCCTCTCGTGTCGCTTCAGACTGGCGTGGCTTACGGACATCTGAGGTGTTACCTCCAATTACCTGGAGTTTAAACATTTTCTTCACCCAAAACCTAATACTGCTGTTTAGTTTGAAAATTCCCATGCTAACGAGAGAGAAAATAATTGGGCCGGAAGGGAGCGGTGCCATACCGAAATTGGGCTGATTCGATAGCCGTATCCTTCGGGTCTATCAAGACAGTTTTTATGTTTCGCGCCCTTTTGGCGTGTATTAGAGCCTTGTCTTGCTTTTTCACAGATAAATCGTCCACATAACTGTCGAAATCTCAATGTGAGTCCAATTCCTACCTCGTGGGTGGAATAGCAACATGTGCCTAGGCGCCTGACTTACCTTTTGACAAGTTTATCGAAATCCGTGACATCTGGAAAGCCTTCTAGGTGGGGAGTTATTGGCTCTGAAAGCATCGTGTCCTCATTCCTGGAGTCCTGGCTCTCGAGTTCCGTTTCGACTAGTGCTTCATGGAGATGGAGGTACGCAGGCCCTTGGAGATAACGCGGCTGTGACATACACTGCGTCGACGGGTGATGTAGGGGCGTTTGGTCAGGAATTGATGGCATTGATGCTCCCGGTGAATGGTGAGAAGCTATGCTTGTATGGCTGTATGGCAGGCTGAAATGAGATGCATATGAACTGAAGTTATGTTGAGGGAAATGATAGGAGCCTGCTTCGAAATCGTGGCTCTCTCCATGGCTGCCCGGGATGGGTAATGACATATGAGGGTTGAAGAAGTACCCTTCATGACCGTCATTACTGCGCCTATGGAACCCACTCATTGCTGCGTTGTCGATAGCCGTTGTACGCCAAATTGAATATCCGAACCCGAAAATACTCTTGGTCTGACGTTGCCTGAGGGGAAACTGCTTTCACAGGCCTGTATGTCTTGGCTTCTCCCGGGGCTTTTATAAGCCAAAGTGGCGTCGAGTATAAGTTTGGGGGAAATATAGGGGCCGTATGATGAGAGAGAGGCAAGCCCGATGTCCTCGAACAAAGAAGATATGAAGGTTTTAGCTTCGTAAACCATATAAAGACCCGAATGAACGGATACAGGATTAAATTTAAACGGAACATGCCCTAAATCTTCAATAACTCGATTGTCATCCCCCCCTCTCTCTTCTTGGGGTTGCTGCTATGCATATCCAATGGACAGTAGTGATGTAAGGTAGCAATCAATTAGTTTCTGGGAAGGCGTCAATACAGAGGACAAAAGAAAATAGGAATTCCTGGATTGACAGGCCTAGTTCTTGCCTCTGCTCACATGTGATACAAATAACAGGGGACTGGAAAGGAGGGGTAGGTCCAAACGACAGGCAGGAGATGGAGGATGAGAGAGACTGGTAGCAAACAATCAAGACGAGATGCAGAAAAATAAAATAAAATCAAAATCAAAATCAAGACCCATAGTGTGCTCTGCAAAGAGCGTCAGTCAATACGGCAACCGGAGAAGCTGCAGCAGGTGTGCAAAACAAAAACAGAAGCGACGGAAGTTTGATAAAACTGACCAGGATCAAGCATCTCGAGCAGCAGAGCTTGGAAGGGTGCGCAGAAACACTGAGTAGGAGATGAAAAAGGAAACAGGTCATTTCACTGATTGGCTACCTATGCCCAGAGCTGCTCGTTCGAGCAAGCTGGCGTCCGCCTTCTACAGTGGCAGCAGGCCAGTGCCCTAACCAAGAATCGACCTACCGGTAGTGCTCCACAGCTCAACGCCTGGTTAATCCCACAGAGGATATAGTGCTTGAGAATGCTGGTACATATCCGACATGAATTGATTGGGCCTGTACGGAATTGTATGAAGTCGTATGAGGCTGGAAACGACCATAATGCTGTGCGTTGAGGCCGTAATTATTGGCCCCCTCTGTGGCAGCAACCAGCATAGTCCGATACAGCCTGGAACTGGCGTCTCTCCATAGCCCGGGGTTTTCTGTGCTACTTCGAAGATGGAGGATCCTTGTAGCAGCTCAGGGAAGATCCGTGATGTGACTGGGATTTCCCACACCCACGCGGTACCAATGGTCCATCCTCGCAGCACCGCAAGGTGAGGGAAACATTGTCAATTATTTCGTATATTCCGCGTATGTCTCGGCCGGGGGATTCTCAATTCCTCATCGGTTTCTCCTCTTCGTCGGATATATCTTCTCGAGTCCTGTTGCAATAGTTCTTCGATCATCGATACGCTCGGCTGGTTTGCTTCTTTCTGTGCCACCTTTGCTTAGGCTGCCATCATGATGGCACTAGAAACTAACTTGCAACAACTCATGCACGCTCGTAGGGCACATATTGCCACTTTGCGATAACCCAGGCAAATAATGAGACCAGGCACAGTCGGCATCTTTTTCTGAATATCATCCCCAAGAGGTAGGTTGACTGCTACCCCCGTGCCTTTTGGTAACTTTTGACTAGATCAGTTTCACTTGACCACCATAGAGCATTATTTTGCTTTCACGCACTGCAGGTCCCCACGTAAAGGCAAATAAGCGTATATGGTAAACCACATTTACCGTCATCACTGGCTTATTTCTATGGATTGGTGTGCTGGCTTTTCGGCGTATCGGGATCACTATCTCTATTTAGCGACGTGGTGTAACTTACTTACATGGCCACGGAGTGGACAATGTCAGCAACTTCCCAATCCGGCATGGCTAGTCCTCAATATCTATCAATGAACGGCGTAGCCCTCGAGTTAAGGCCAGTGCGTACTGCACCTAGCTGCCGACAGCCTAGCTCAGCTAGGAGGTCTTCTTAAGCTCCTCGAGTCTAAACGCAGAAGAGGCCCTTATTCAATACATCCCCGTGGCGCGCCATTGTTGAGGGGGCTTTATGTGACAACTTCCGACAGCACCTGGTTAACTACTAGGGCTGACTTGCCAGGTGCCAATGAGCAATCTGCCACTAATATTGCCACCTGTAGCCCTGGAGCTGCGGGCCCTTGGAGCCGGCGCATTAGGACAAGGAAGATGATCCATTGAGTTCCGTACGTGTTTTACACCGTATACTGATTACCCAAACTACAACCACCGTGCCGAAGAATCCAGGGTTTTTAGCGATCGTTGTGATGGCGTAGGGACCAGTAGCAAGGTTAGCCGCGGATAGCAGTTTTACCTAGCAGAAGTAAGCTGGATCAGAATTTAACATCATAATTCCTGTACTATTTTCCATCAGTTCGAGCAAAGTAAGAGTCTCCACTAACACGAAGAAAGCAGGGATGTGGTCCTATAACAATAACATTTATTGCAACGCAGGAAAAATCACTGCAATAGTCAAATTTCTCGCCGCATTATCAGAGCTTGAACACAGCAATCAATAGAAGAAGCTCCAGTAAATTCGTGGGTATCATCATTACGGTCTCATTCGTCTCACCTCAAATCCCGGGCGCAATGAAAGCAATCGAATCAAACAAACAGTCATGCATTATTGAGTTTTTGAGCCCCAAGCATGTTGTTGGACCTTACCAAATCCCGGATAGCCCACCTCCAGTTGCTTCCAAAACCAACATGGTTATGGTTCATCCATTTGTCCACCTTGCGCCTCCACTTTTCTTCTTCCATGCGCTGGCGTCGAATAAATTCCGGGCCGACATCAAACTCCTCCGTCATGGGCCACTCATCTGACGAATCCCCGCCGCTCCTGTCATCCCCGCTAACTGCAGGACCAAAATATTCTAGGGTCCCTGGTGGCCTTTTATCCGAGACGCCAGGCTCTTCTAAATCTGCCAGATTGGAGAATATGTCGTCCTCGTCCTCAACCGCAACGACTCCGTCCTTCCCGGGCTGCGAGGGTGCCATTTTGAGCCAGCACATGCGTTGCGGATCAAAAACCATCCCGCCGACCACTTGTACATTTTGCATCGCCCCCACATTGGTGATCAGAGCCGGTGAGGGTTTCGGTGACTTAGGTGCGCTAGTATCAAAGTCATGAACCAGGTTCTCATTGCCTTCCCACCGGTAAGAGACGGGGTTGTAATGCATGCCATTCACAGCTGGGGGAAATATTAGTACAATGTTCATGCATATCATTGATAGGAAAAACAGCTTACATTTCCGTTCTTGGAAACCCGCACCAATGGGTTTGATTAACTGCGGCCTGGATCCAGAGGTTGAACCGCATACCCCCTTTTTGCTTCTTATGGACCCCGTTGCAGACGGAGTCCGTGAGACGTTTGGGGGTTTCCAGTTTGAATTAAGGGGAGTAAGTGGATTATTCTCCCGAAGTTTCGAAATTGCAGACATAGAAGCAACACGTTGTTCCCTGGCGTTCCTTGACGCATTGGTATCGCGCGCAAATCGGGGAAGAGACGATTGTTGCTGGGATGGGGCATTTCTTGGCTGCGCCTGCTGTGAAACTTCTGACTTTGGGGGTGTGGATTGGCTCATGCTCAACTTGTTTCTCAAGGATCGCGGAGCTCCACGTCCGCTGGGCTGTTTGACAAATCTGTTCTCCGTGGTTGTCGATGTAGGTAAGTCATCGAAAGAAACCAGTTCAGTTCCGTCACCATAGTTTCGGCGATGCGCTGGTCGGGTAAGAGTTCGCTTAGGAGTTGTGCTCAGTGTTTCTAGGGCCGTGTCGTTAGTATTGCTCCCAAAACCGTTATGACGGCTTGACCGCGGCAGTCGCATATCGGGGCCCTGTGTGTTGGTGGTATCGGTAGTACCGCCGGAGCTCGTACGGCGGGAATATCGATAGTCTTTAATGCTGGCATGGTGGGATTGCCTTTCGGATGCCCCAGCAGGCAAGAATGGCACCTGAGATTTACGAGCCAACAGCTTCCCGTCTAGTCCAGTGCGATCAATGGAACCAAAGATCCGAGCGTTTAGCCGGCTTGAGCCACCTTGAGGAGGGGGGCTTGGGAATGAGCTGCTTGTCGCTGATTGCGGTGCATTCCGCATTGACGGCATCGAGCGTTTCGGTTTTAGTAACTGCTTCCCAGCGCCGCGTTCATCCGCCAGGGCTTCTTTTGAGATACGGGTCCCTACTATGCGCCGGGTTGATGTAAAGGAAAGTGATGGTGTTGTTGTTGAGCCGGTTATAGGGAGACTGGATACGGAGGAGTGAGAGACATGGCCTGGTCGGCGTGGAGAGGTACGGAACTTGGACAAGGGGGCGCCACTCTCCGAAACTGTCTCAAGATGCGTGGAAACCGGTCGATCATGTCCAGAAAGGCGAGGAATGCGAGTTTTTGGAGATATTGCCGCGTTTGTAAATGTGAGCGTGGTTGCAGAACGCCGAGCCGGACTTTGAAGAGCCTCTGTTCTGTATTTGATATTTGGATTTATTGAGGATTTTTTCCCAATGAACGCCTCGTTGCTCTTTATTTCAAGATCAGAGAAAAAGTCGTCGCAGCGCGATTGATCTAGACCCTTATCCTCGGGTGTACAATGAGATACGTCGGGTGTGTTTTCTTTCCTCGGCTGAGCTAAGCGTGAGCCTAAGTCTAAAGGTCCTTCTGGAATCACAAGTCCATCGAGCCCTTCATCGTCGCTTTCACCTGTCAAGTAACTTGAGGCACTTGGGCTGACAATCGAAGCCGAGGAGCTTGGATTCGACCGATGGTCTCGCGCGGTGCCACCAAACCGCACCCCAATACTGCCTTCGGACCAATCGACATCAACTTCATCAGGAGTTGGACTAGAATTTCTTGCGGAGGGGTGGCGTAGCTGAAGGAGGTTATCTGTTGGAAGTTCAAAGTCATCTTCAAAGTCATCCACTGCGGCCGTTCCATTGCTCAGCTTCGTGTCATTCATGATACTCGGTCTTTGTGCAGAGCACTGCTTGACTGCCTTGATCGTGGGGATATCCTGAGTATCGTTTGCATTGTTGTTTAGAAAGCCACGCGAGATTGTGTGGGCGGGTGGCTGCGGTGCTAGGCTGTCACTAGACGACGGAGGAAAGGCATTCAGATGATCTACTGAAGTAGAACCAACTTGCAGAAGAACCTCGGGGAGAGTGGTATCATGGAATCGCTTTAACTCTAAAGCAATATTGGAACTTGGTAGCTCCAAGTCGTCAGACCAATCGTCAATAAACTCTCGCTTTGTCTTTTTCTTCCCAAGTCGTTTAATCGTGCCCCCGACAAGGGCATTTTGGGGAATGTTCGCAGGCAACGGGATGCCAGCATTTTTGACAGACGCTATAGCTTCTTCGTTTACGAGTTCGTCATCGTCCAGCAACTGAATCTCCCAATCCTCATCTCCGCCCGCGGTAGAATCGAGATCGGAACGAGCAGAGCGGCGTGAAGATATCGAGTCGCGATGCCCAGACCGACGGATGGATGAGTTTGTCACAGACGTAGCACTCGAGGCAACGCGAAGGTGGATATCCTCGTAGCATTGTAGGTCACCGTCGTCATCCCAACACTCAATTGCCCCATCACTATTCTGCGGCACTTCAAGAGTAAATGGCGCCATAGTAGCTCGATTGTAGGTGTTCTGCGATATGGCACGGACCCATAAAAGAAATATATAGTTGAGGTTCGTGAATTTAAGTCGTTTGCATCGAACGCTCCGGTGCTGATAGGGGGTTGGGATAAGGTGAGACCGTCATGCCGTGCTACCGCTAGATAGGTTGGATCCCGGTGATATGCAAATTTGGACGATTCGCGATGTGTTGAGATTCAATTTGTTGGACGGGCAGGCAGTTCGATTGGCGGTTTGTGACCTCGATCGGGATGTGAGGGAAAGGACACTGGAGTTGGAAGTCGGATCCAATTATCCGGTTATCACGAGGAACTGCGAGATAGTATGGCAAGGGCGAAGGTAAATATATAACGGGGGGAGTTGGACCTGAGGGACACGAGAGTCAATATATCCGCGATCGTGCGAGAGCTCGTGTGTCGTGTCGTGAGTCGTGACAGGGGTGGCTGGTGGAATTCCCTCGGGAGGAGGGAAACGAGCTTATGGATACCAACTACGCGAGCATCCGAGAGCCTGCCGAAATAATGTTCATCCCGTCAAATATGGGAATGGCGAAAACCAGGAGATATTATCAGGTGAGGTGAGAGGCCAGTGTCTGGGCGAGACAAGAGAAACTCGCTTGGTTAATGAGGCCCAAATGAAGTGTGGATTGGATGCTGCGGAGGTGCGGCGTTCCATCCACTAGTTCTATACTAAGTCTCCGGTTGCTCGGACAGTCGTAATAGTAATACTCGAAATGCATCACGCTAATTAGAGATGCATCAGATTGAGATGTCTCAGTCTCTCACTCACATCAGCCTCAGTGTCTGATGTATGATTTGCGGTGTCTCATTTCTGGGAAGACCTGTCGTTGGTCACATCTCAGACATCACCTGCATACTCTGTACTAACGAGATCTTTGTTCATACTCCTTTAGTATGGGCTGTGATTCTTGAAGGTTCTATGAAAAAAATTAAAAAGCACAGTACTAGTACCGGGTAACAAGTGTTCAGAAGATGCTGAATACTAAGGCAGTGTTGCTGTTTGGGACTCAAAACAACTGACAATAAGATAGGTATGCACCACCTGTCAGTGTATGAATATTGTCGAGACTTCCCTGATGCTGGTGGTGTCAGATACATTATACGTATATCGTATGGTTGGTTTTATGTTTTTAGGTCATGTAAGACCTAGGTTAGGTTACCAGTGAAATAGGCGCTTACCGACTTGACCGACTGGTTGAAGCGGAAATCATAGTTACCTACCTCTCTGTTCTCCAGTCTCTCAGTACGTAGCTATAGCTGCCAGTCCCACTGTTTTCAAGTTCTCTTGCCGACAAACACATCTTCACTGAAAAAAGCTACAGCGCAAAGTTCTCCTCACCATAACACAAAATCTGTGGTATCAACTATTGATATTGCCCGTGGGTAAACCCCTCTATGGGACGTACTGAGTTGAGAATAAGATACCAAGGCGACAGCCCAGAGCACAAGGCACCAGCACCTGGGCAACCAAATAAGAGCTGGGATCTCAGAAAAAAAAAAAAAAAAAGGTTGCTGAAAGAACTACTCGCGCCGTCCTATGTTTTAGTTCCACAGGTTCGAGATGTCTCCTGTGAAAGGTAGCCTGTCTCCCCGCGTCGTCCACATTCGTCGATCGGACGAAGCCGATTCTCATGTTCTTCTTTATGTTTCGCGCTCCGACTCTACCGGAGAGTTGACTATAATAGCGACGGAGGGAGAATTTCCTTACACCGCAACTTGTAAGTGATTCAGTCCTAAAGTTGCTTCCCCTATTTCGAGCTACTAATGTACATGCGCAGTGCAGCAGTCCCAGCTGAACAAGCTAAGAACAAAAAGTTATGAAGGTAGTGATGATGAGTGGAAGGACATTGTTCTTTACATCCTCGGCCTCCAGGACGAGACGACAAAAACGACAGAGCTGAGCATGGGCATCGAAGCATCAGCTACCATAAATGACTCTGGAGACGGCCATAAGGCACTAGTGATCGCCGTGAGGAAGAGAATACAGACCATCACAGTGGGCCTACCCTGACGCGAACATCGGAAAACGTTGTCTGACCATGCACAGCAAAAATTAGGATCTTTAAGCCTCCAACAGAACGACGAACAGGGTATCGAGCTATTTGACTGGTCAAACCTTGCCGTTACTAGGGCGGATATCCTCGAGCAACGCCTCAATTCGTTGCTCGATCGCTTCCGTACGGCCGAGGATACAATAGCTTTGTTGAACAAGCAGTTGGAGGAGTTCATCAGCTTGAAAACAGTACATGACCAACAACTTATATCTGATTTTGCGCAGTTGTTGAATGAAAAGAAATTGAAGATCCGCAACCAACAACGCCTACTTGCGTCCGCCCAAGTTGACACCGAGAAAAGTAAGTCGTAATTACCTCATTGGCGTAACACGAATCTGAAAATACAAAAGTCTCTACAATGCAGACAGCTACTGCAACGGACGATCCGTGGCCAAATGTGAAGGGACGGAGACCAAAACGTCCCGCAGAAACGACACGTGATGAATCTGACGACGATGAAGGATTTGAGAAAATGGACGCCGATAAACTAAAACAACAGGTCGGCAAGGTCGCGGACGAGGAAACGGACGATGGAGGAACATCGACTCCCCGGCCATTCGAAGATGATGATAATGCAACATCTGATGAAGACTTCGACTCAAGTGCTAAGGGACCACAGCAAAGAAATCGAAGAAGTCAAGGACTGCACGAACAGGCTGTAGCGAAATCACCACCGCCAAGGAGAGAGCTGCCCTTTTCAAGAAGGACAGAAAAAAAGCCGACACTCACACTATCCTCTCCGGTGCGGCAAAGTCGGGATGAAACAGGAGAGATGACAGATGATGATGAACTATAGCTTGTATTCACGAGTTGGGGTTGAGAAACAATGTATTTTTGTGGAGGTGATCATTATACTAAAATCTGGGGGGTTTTTTACTTGGTAACGCCAGACCAATGTGGGAGCGCGTATACTACTCGCCGGGGCTGTAGCAATAATATGACTATCTTAAAGGTCGTTCGACTATGCAAGTGCTAGTTTGAGTAAGCTAGTCAATGCCTACAATCTAGTATCCTATATGAAGACTTTAGAATGAATAGGGTTATCAATTTGCCGAAGCCGATTTTGATCTTATATACAGATTGGCCCCGCAAGTTTTTGACCTAGGTCAGAATAGGGCGAGAAACACTATAGAAAAAGAGATTGAAACAATGATATAATTAAACGAAGAGACCAATAGCAATGTTTAGGTAGGTGTTACAACAACAACGCCTGGGAAAAAAAAAAAGAACAAACCAAAGCGGCCATGGAATTCAAGGCTCGAAAGGGTTTTTTTTTTTCTTTCTTTCTTTCTTTTTAACCGTACATGTGCTGGGGAGACACTTCACCACCTGTAGACATGTAGTTTGTATCAGGGTTCCCAGAGGCCTTGGCCGCTGAGGAGCGAGCCATCGTTGGTGAACTGCGATATGGTCAGCGATTAATTTTGGATATAGACGTGTGAGTCTGGTCTTACCTTCTGGAGATGGAGTCTGTGAAATAGAAATCTTCAATCACCTTCTTGAAGGGTGTGCTGGTTACATTAGCACCCTTGTTTTGATCGACCAGTTGAACTTTGCTTAGTTGGGCCAACGAGGCGGGTTCGACAACATCGTAACGACGCATGACAGGGCTAATTTCTTCCATGCGGTCGCGAAGGGCCTCAATATCATCGTACATGAGAGGGGTGTTTAGGAACTCGCTAGCGGCACGGACAATCTTCCAGTCATCACGGGAAGCACCAGGCATCGAAGTTGCTGCACGAGTAATTTGAACACGGCCTTCGGTGTTGATGTAGGTACCTGATTTCTCAGTATAGGCAGCCCCTGGCAGAACAACATCTGCAATCTGAGCTCCGCGGTCACCATGGTGTCCCTGGTAGATAACGAATGCGTCACTAGGAATATCGGACTGTCTAACTTCGTCCGCACCAAGTAGCCAAACCATCTTGGGCTTTGTCTGCGCTACTTCTGGAGATGGTGTGGTGAAGCCGACTTCGTACGCGGCCGCACGCGACGCCGCACGCTGAAGAACGTTGTAACCCTGCCATTCCGGTGTGTTGAAGTTGCTGGAGTGCTTCTCCACAAAGCTTCCGACTGCCTCAAAAATTGCCTTTGCACTTTCATGCTCTGCTGCAGCACTGCCGACAATAATCATGGGTCGCTTAGCGGAAGCCAGCTTCTTGCCAAAGGAACCTGAAAGGGCGACTTTCAGAGCACCAACATCCGAGCCGAGGTGTTCGAAGTCGAAAGTGCTATCAAACGTTTCTCCAACGAGACCAATCTCGAGATCGGAGCGAAGGTACTGCTTGCGAATGCGAGCATTAAGAACAGAAGCTTCATGGCGAGGGTTCGTTGCAACCAAAAGTATGGCATCTGCCTCCTCGATTCCATAGATCTTAGAGTTGAAGAGATAGTTCGAGCGGATGTCAACACCGTGGGCGATGGGTGAGTAACCGCCGGGCTGATCCAAGGCAAGGTTATCAGAGCCGAGTTTGTTAGTCAAGTCCTTCATGGCAACCATGGTTTCTGCATCCACGAGGTGGCCGGCAATGGCCTTGAACTCGTTCTCTTTTGGCTGTACTTTTTGGTGAACAGATGCAATTTCGGTTAGGGCTTGCTCCCATGTCGCAGGAACAAACTTTCCTTCCTGTCGGATTAGAGGTGTAGTAAGTCTCTGAGTTTTAAGACCATCGCATGCAAAACGGGATTTGTCATTGATCCATTCCTCATTAATATCGTCATTGAGTCTCGGTAGAACGCGCATCACTTCCATTCCACGGGTATCTATCCGGACGTTGGACCCTAGAGCGTCATGCACATCGATGGATTCGGTGTGTTTCAGCTCCCAAGGACGAGCGCGGAAGGCATATGGTTTCGAGGTCAGGGCACCAACAGGGCAAAGGTCGATAATGTTGCCGGAAAGCTCGGTATCCAGATTCTGTTCTAGATAAGTCCCAATCTGCAAATCGTTTCCTCGGCCAGTGGTTCCGAGCTCGGGGGCGCCAGCAACATCATTCATGAATCGGACGCAACGGGTGCATTGGATGCATCTGTTCATAGAAGTTTTGACCAAGGGGCCAATGTTCTTGTCTTCAACAGCGCGCTTGCCACTAAGTTCGTGAAAACGTCCGCGGTCTGCACCGTACCGCATCGATTGGTCTTGAAGATCACACTCTCCTCCCTGATCACAAATTGGACAATCAAGAGGGTGATTCGCAAGAAGGAACTCCATAACCCCCTCTCTAGCTTTATGCACCAATGGAGAACTTGTTTTGACATTCATACCCGGTTGGACGGGCCAGGCACATGATGCCACTGGTTTGGGGGCTCTTTCGACTTCGACTAGACACATGCGGCCTGATGAGGTTAATAATTAGCATAGTCGTGGCTCTCCCGTAAGACTGTTGGGGTCATACAGTTTCCTGCAATCATTAGTTTTCTACCGAGTGCGTTAGTAGCTGACGGGGAGAGAAGAGGGGGGAGGGGAGAACCGCATACTCATGATAACAGTATCTGTCACGGATTGTCAGCGATCATTTATAACAAGTGTTAGACGAAATCAGGTATTTACCTAGGAATTGTAGCTCCAGCCTTCTCGCATGCTTGAATAAGAGCCGAGCCAGCTGCATTGCTGAGTGTAAGTAGCGTTTTTCGGGGACAGTTCTAAGGAGTCGATAATCACCTTCTACCGAGACTTTCTGGCCATCTATTCGATAAAAAGTTAGACATTAAGCCAAGGAGAATGGTATGGACGTGAATGGCATACCAATTGTGAGTTCCACCTCAGCAGAACGAGGGATTGTGGTTGCGAAGGCCCTGGCAGCATTGACCTTTGGAACCCGGACAGACCGGGCGGCCGCGCGGAATAGCTGCGGCCGCATACTGTGTACGAAAGAAACAAGGGGGGTGAAAAGGAAGAACGTAAAGAGAGAAGCCCAGGGAGAAAGGCGGCCGATGTGCAACTTGGGGAGAAACTGGTGTCTCTCGGTCAAAGCACTTTTGGTGTAAGGTTGGATTCTCGCAGTTCCGGTCCGGGCGTCACTCGCAAATTGCCGCCTCCGGATTGGCTCGGTGTCACGGGAAATCCATTCATCCGAACCAAAACCCTTTTCTTGCTTTCTCAGCGAATTCAGGTTTGTTTCTTTTTTCTTTTCCTCTCCATCTCATTCACGGGCATGTTTATTGTAGGTGGTAGGGCTTCATTCGTCCCTCCCTCCTCTGCATCATGATCCAAGAGCAAGATGCACTGAGCTGGAGCCCCGGAAGGTATTCTTCAACAGTTAAAACACTGGCGAAGATGCCTACTGAAGGTAGAGTTCCTTACCGACAGCGGCGACAATTCACGACGCATGTTAAGTAATACGCTAAATAATACTATGTGATTTTGCTCTCTTTCAACGGTTTTCCTACCTCATACCTGTCTTAGCGCCTAAATATATCTCCTTGATCCCTTGGGGGCGCCCCCCCCCCCCGCGCAGCGAACCAAAAAACAAACAGCGAG